>JBAIZL010000001.1:172259340-172306840 GCA_036971475.1 Prosapia bicincta | reverse complement strand
TATATATATATATATATATATGCGTGTGTGTGTGTGTGTGTGTGTATATATATATATATGTATACATATTAAACACGATCAAGTGTCGGGTTGGACCTTTATTTTATATAAAGGTTACATTAATAATCTATTACCGCCCTAGTTCATGATTTTTTTTCTTCTTAATCTAGATGAATGCATACAATCCATTTAATATAGGGAAATATACTCAGCATTAATATTAAGGTAACTAGTCTTATGAAATTTCCACTGCGCATTACCTTTGGAAGCCTTTAAATAATAAAACATATGCGTTACGCTCGTCCAAATAAAATTTAACTAAAATTGAAATCCAACGGCCACTTAAAAGAAACAATACAAAGTTTATTTCTTCATCACTTCATCAAATTAGAAATTCTAAACTGTTCAGTTAAATAGATTTAAAAAAACCCATTCTGTTTTATTTCAAGTTAAGGGTAAAATCATTGTATAATTCAAAGAAAACCGTATATTGTGTTAAAATGGATCGAATTTTTATGCAAAACATTACAAACGACCAATTGAGATGTTCTTATCGAACTGACAGAATGTGTTTGAACTTCTGTGCAGGGCTGGGTAAATTCTATAAAGATCATAAAAGCCATTGTAATTAGTTTCCAAAAATATATCGATTACATTCTGTGTAGGTTTTTGAAACATAAGTTAGGAATTGAAACATAAGAAATGTTTTTATTATAATAATGGAAATAGAACAAGTATATATTTTAATAATAGAGAATATTATAATTCTTAAAAACAAGTTTTGATTCTAAACGGAAGTGTGAAGGGAAGCCGTATACTATTCCGTACAGGTAGGTCTAAATCCCAGTCGACAAAGGGAGTCCTACATATTAGATATCTTGTAATATATCATAAATGAATTCTTTGGATTGGTTCTCAGAGTTGATATTTTTGACCAATTTCGAGGAATAACATATCCTTAAAACCGCGTGCCATATATTTCGGAACCTTTTTAGTAGATATGAAATTTTATATTGCAAATAATATTTATAAAATTTGGTGTTTAATTTTCTCGTTTAGTATAGTTTATTGTATTCTTTTAATGTACTATGAGCCTAAAGTTAATGTGTAATTTTCCAAGTTTTCATTTCGTATGCGCGTTGTTTATTTAATTATCTACCGTAATACTGTGCAATTTTATTTTATTTGCATAAAATCACCTCCCAAAAACAGATCAGTTGCATTTAATTAACCATTTCAGACTATGAACAATGATTATTGAATATACATACAAATTAAATTATAAGTGTATTGAGATAATGAGTAAATAGAATAAAGAGTAATCGTATTTAATGACATATTATTTAGGCTGGTATAACCTAGATAGGAGATGTAAATTTGTATTATAAACATATATCATTAGGGTATTGGAATAAATCCAGACTGTCGCGAAACATAGGGCTTGTGGCCTTTCAAGTATTTGAGCCTTAGTGGCTCATAATGGCTGGCAAGTTTATAACATTGGAGAGAAAGGAAAAAATGTATGTTAGGTGGACGTATGAGTGATTTTGCTCGTTTTTTATATTTTGTATTTCGTAGTATTAAAAGAGGTCACAAATGTACTTACTAAACCCCAGAACAATTTATACTCACTCAACCCATTACTTTTTTGTCTTTCACAAACACGACCTCAAATAAATATGTCTTTTTTTTCTCAGAAGCTAACAAATATTTCACTGTCTCATGTAATGCTTGCCGTCATTACGAATTGCATGAATCAAAATAAATAGATTTTAATACAAATTTACATACAATCATTATAATCGTAAACTAGTAAACACAACTACAGAGTGCCTTAAAATTTCTTAAAGTACCTGTATAGTGGAGGTGCTTTCTATGTTTCTACTCTAAATGCATTTTCAAAATTTAAATTATATTTATACAATTTACCGTTAATAAATTACATACTAAACACGTCCAGTGTACTATAGATTGTAAAATTGACATAGACTGTCTAGTGTACTGTAGCTCTTTATATTTGCCAACAGTGTAGGAAATTTTATGATTTATTACAGGATAATTATTAAACCACCGTCCATTCGGTGGCCTGATAATCTGACTTATTCTGTTTTTTACTTTTTTATTTTATTATAAATGAAATATTATCTCATTAGTAAATGGAAAAGTGAAAGAAATTAAAATTTTTTTGATAAAAATGCGTGTTGTGCAAGGAAGACTAAAGTTAATTAGAGGACATATTTCCTATGCAAATATTCTTTGTTGAATGGTATACAATTGAGTATACACATGAAGCAGAATAGTATGGCGGAAAATATATTGCACTATATAACTTCATAGCACAGAATTACGATGATGCTAAAAGTTGATTTGCAGTATTATTGTAATTATCATTGTATTAGCTAACTGGGAACGTGACATTTAATTTCCCGTTTTATAGTAATTTATATTCATATTTCTACTTTAGTGGAAATGTTTTCAAAACACGTAGAACAGTCGTTAGATTTACTGTCATGTTTCAAAACTAAAGTTAAATTTAAAACTCAATATAAATAACGGTGGTATTTTTGGAGGTGGTTTCAAGAACTAAACAACTAAAAAATTATAACTCAAGAAAATACATAGAATGGTTAAATTAATGATAAACAATTATACTTCTAAAAAACAAACCAAATACTAAAAATAAAAATAAACTATTATAAACTATAAAATGAACTACAAAACAGATCTTCCCAAAACTAATAAACTATCAAACTAATTTCATGAGTTTAATTAGAACATTACTACTACAAACACAACAATTGAAAGCCAGCATCACATGAACCTAATACACAAGAACTAGCCTACACAAACTAATTTGCAGTACTGGTCCGAGTTTCTACACATGCCAAACAAACTAGGGTACAAAACAACTTACAGCAAATTCACCCAAAATAGAAATATAATAAATAGTGCTTTATAAGCGAGTATATCATTGTGGCGAAACATCTTACGCGAGGAATGAATTCGTACCCGCTAGTCTCCACGCCGCATATGTATTTAAATCCGCAATGGGATAGAATTAAGCCGAAATATCGAACTAGGTAATATTGAAACTCAATATTCAAAGACCGGTTGCTAATATTTGTAACGTTTTTTTTTTGTATTGCCGCCAAGGAGCTGGTAATTAGCGCAAGTAGTTACTAATGGTTAAATTAAGAGCGGCATTGTACGATCTCCGTTTATCATCAGCTGTTCTCTACGTACTTGATGTTTCCGGTCTTTTTAAATTTAGACAGCAATTCAAGATTAGAGTCGAATGAGAGAAGCCAAAGGGTGCATGTCGTAAGGGACCAGGCAGGAACCGGCCAGTGCTAGTGGTGACCAAGGGATCAATCTCCCATCGTTCGGATTTACCCCAAGGGATCCAGCTACGGAGGTAACCCTTTCATATTAATACAACTACACTTATAGGTAAAGCTTTCAATATAATAAAATAAATATATTACCTTTATATTAGGTATATACACCGCCCACGACACGAGGAATGCTGTTTGTAGAAATTTTCTTTGTGGGGTGGTACTTTCCAATTTTTATTTTGGGGCACAACTCCGTTCTTCAGCCTTCCTACGGCTGTGTGGCATGCCTAATGATTAATAACAATGAGTGTTGTACAAAGATCATATTCACCGTGGATGTTTCAAGAGATTTGTTTGTTTATCCATGGCCTTTGTTATCGGGTAGGATATTTACTTGCGCATTGTGATACAATAGGAACAGATACTACATGTTTAGGCTCTATTTATCTCCAAGCAATGTTCCAGACATTGAAACTGTTACGGACGGATCTAAGAGGCATTCACTAATTACGGCTCTGAGAGTGGAAACATTATCTTACTCGCGTATACAGGGCCTCCTAATTGAAGTGAATCTGTCATCTAGAGTCGTTAAATAAGATTTTGCATTCTACACAGTCTATAGATATATCTATTTCTTAACTAGTCACAGAAAAATTAAAGACAATTTCGTAAAAAAGATGAGAACTTGGGTACTCAATGCTATCTACGAGTATGATACTTGGTCAGTAGTATAAGGTGTCACTATGGGACAAAACGTGGTGGGGGAAGTAGGCCTTAACGCACTAACCTAAGCTAGCCAAATCGCATCTAACCTAACCCAGCCCTAGCTGAGGGGGTGGTCTCAGCTACGTTCAGGAGCTTCTCCGGGGGTAGCTCCGGGGGGGGGTTATTTTTGGAAAGATTTAATGGTTATTTTAATACATTTGATGACGTATCTGTGACCGAAACCCGAGTGACTCTAGGCAAGTAGTAGGCTCACCCCTAACTAGAGTGCTCTGCCCCTAAGTGCATTGTCTGATCTATGGGATGATGCGGGGCCCAGCCCAGGGGCAAGGGGATATGATTACTAAACTCAAAGTTTGTTTATGCTAAATTAATAAACAATGCAACAAAGCCTTATCGTTTGAGGGAATACGCTTGGCCTACATAGTTGTAGATAACTGGTGACTGTGTGCTAGACATGTGCAAACCTGCAGAGATAACACATTATCTTAAAACCGCAATGACAGCCGGTGACCACTATAGCAGGCATAAAACCCGCACAGCTGTGTCATTGTGAATCTAGGCGATTGTTGTTGTATTGATTACTGTATCAGTTTATTATGTACAGCGATCATACCACAGCATACGTATATAATCAAAAATCAGTTTAAATAATCAAATAGCTTCTATGGATATATCCTATAGCTGTAAATGTATCTAGATATAAAAGTCTATGGAGAAACACTAATAACGGGGCCTATCACATAACATGTAGAGTGATGAATAAATATATGTTATAAAACGATCCTAATCCTGCATGATATATACTCAACAGAGTGTGCTAGTAATATAAGAGTGGTCTAAATATATAATATTGGCTAAAGCACACGATATAAGGATCCATTTTGAAAAAGGATGGTATATGAAATAATATTTACAATAAGCGTATTCAGCATGATGTTTTATTAAACTAATATATAATAATAATAATTTTACAGTGCATAGATATAAAATATTCTCAATACTACATATATATTTTAAATGTGTCGACGATCCGTGATCTACAATTTGGGCAGCGATTACATCTTGAGAGACAGGTAAAGCAAAATACATGTACGCATGGCGTGGCAACTGCGTTGCGAGGGTTCTCGTAACATATATTGCATAAACTAATCTCTGCCGGTCGTGGCTTATTCTGTAGGTAAAAAATAAAATAATTAGTAACAGGTGTGTATGCATATAAAAATCCTGTAAGACACAATAAGGTTAGTAAATCGGTCCAGATAGCCTGAAAGAAAAGCCAAATGAAATAATATGAAAATCTACTTACATTATTTGTACGATGGACAGCGTAGTCTCCCACCACCACAGTGTCCTCTAGGAATCTCCTCGTCATGCCCTAAACGTTATACGAGAAGGTCCGACTCGTCCTGTAGTATTGTTTTGAAGCAGCCGTCCTCAAATCCCTAATCACCAGCTGGAGTTGCATTAAAGTCTAATCCAGCGTCTGTATGCATGTGTGGGGTGAAGGCGGGTCTCATGGTGGATGAGTATCCATTAGGAAATTGTGTAGCCGAAACGAAAACGAATCATCCCAACTAGATAGAAGCCTGCCGGGTCTATGATCCTCTTCCTCCTCCTCCATGTCCGTATCAACGCCTCGCGGTCGGGAAGGTAGATCTCTTGGAGACGAGGTAGCCCACGAGTCGGGTGGTTGTAGTAGAGGCGAATAGAATGACCAATAGGTTAGTGAAGAATCTGAAGATGAAAGTGTTGTGTACTCCTATAAAAATGAAAAAGAATCTATTGAAAATAAACTAACACTCGATATATTCTGTGATCTAGGCCTCAGACAATTTGAAAAAGAAATGACACTAACATATAATATAATGTGTCCAATAAGGGCTTCAATTAAAATATATATATATATTAAACGCTAATGAAAATAACCTACCATTCACTCAATATATTCTGTGACCTAGGCTTCAGAAAATTTGAAAAAGAATTGACACCAACATATAATATCTCGTGTCCAAAAAAGCTTCAATTTAAAAAATATTTATATTAAAAGCTATTGAAAATAAACTACCATTCAATCAATATATTCTGTGATCTAGGCTTTACATAATTTGAAAAAGACTTGACACTAACTTATAATATATTGTGTTCAAAATAAGCTACAATTTAAAAATATATATTAAACTATATTGAAAATAAACTACCATTCATTCAATATACTGTGTGATCTAGGCATTACAAAAATTGAAAAATGAAATCTGAAATATATACTCTCCTATAAATAAACACCTATTGTGTCATCTAAGCTTACCATAATTTGAAAAAAGAGTAGTTACAATGCGAGTGTTTATAGGTTGTTGTGACGTAGACGCAATCTCTCGTGAATGTATGACTTGCAGATTAACGGATCACAATAGTTGACCAAAGTATAGCTTTCTTCCGGAGTTGATTGTAGAAAGTCTTCAAAACTAAATAATTTAAATAACGGGCTTAA
Organism: Prosapia bicincta; assembly: GCA_036971475.1. NCBI lineage: Eukaryota > Metazoa > Arthropoda > Insecta > Hemiptera > Cercopidae > Prosapia > Prosapia bicincta. Next base: position 172,300,291 of record JBAIZL010000001.1, on the reverse strand, counting down.
ACAAATATCGCACCAGTTATCGGAGTCCCAGATATGGTGTAAAAATTCGAAGCAGTCCACTTCGGCTGTAGAGTATGTGTAACCGGCTCTTTTGATATCGAAATTTTCTCCCAGGCGGAGCACCAAGTTACTCAAAAACGTTCGGCAAATACTATTATTATAGCCACACAGACTGGTGTAGTGAAATTTAATAAATTTGAAAATTGTCCTCTCATCGACAAAAACAGGCACCTTGTCAGGGTGGTCCATCAACATTAAAAATTCTGAAAAATTTAAATTATTGAAATCTATAGATAAAAAATCAAAATCAGAACTATTACACGGCTTCATCAATACATAGTCTTTAAAAGATTTTATCAACGTTTGCTTTAAAGATACAGGTAAGTCCAAACTGTCTATATTATTTCTGTTCTGTACGGATGCGCATACCTCAATATGCGCGTAGATTAAACAAAGATAGAGGCACTGTAAAATTTAAAAAAAAAGAAACATGCTGAAACGTTCTAAAGAATAATATTACTGTGTTATGGCCAAATTCACAGTTTGGCCGACATGTTTGATGCCAGTTAAAAATTTGCCTATAATAGAGCTCAAATCATCCACAGTTAACGCCGTGGCGTATCGCTTAGCAAGAAAGACAGCACGTCTGTCTTCGTCTACCTGTAGGTCTAAAAGTACGGTGTTACCATACTTTGTCTCGACAAAAAGCGCATTTACAATTTTATAGGCTTTGCCTATCTTTAGACCGCGTATAGGCATAGAATCTACAGAATTTAAAGTTGAAAACTTGGCCGACACTCATGATGACATATTTCTACTTACTGACAAACACACACTGATCACTTGAAGCACTCTGAACACAGACTATGCAAAAATACTATACTCCTATGTATATAATGTGTTATACATAGCTGTGGAAGAGTTAATGTGAGAGGGGATAGGACGAGTTTATGCGAGTTGGACTGATCCATAATTACGTCATAACTATATTCTCCGCGCTGATTACACCATGGCGGGCGAGTCCATTTGTAGAGGATCTAGATCATGAATCTAACACCAGCTAGCGCTGACAACCTACAACTCTTACTAACTCATTTATCACTTGCTATCCGGCATTTGCTATATATATATATATATATATATATATATATATATATATATATATATATATATATAGCATATACCTTTGTTAATCTAAGATTTATTGTAGTGAAATTTAAATTAATGCATACTATATCACAATAGTTACGCTAAAACGGCTTTAGATGCTCGCCTTATCATAATAGTTACTTAAGGTGTAAATAACAACAGTAAACTCTGGATATACAGGTAAGACTTTATTAACGAATATTTAAACTATGATATTTTGAACAATTACTCCAGGTTCAGAAATAGCCGGTAGCGTCTGTCTACGCTTTTCCTACATATGGGGCACCTCTGCACCTTTTCATCACACTCGTTGCAATAAACGTAACCGCAGGGTATGATGACAGTGCATGGTGGTCTTCCTAAGCAGACAACGTAGTCCACTATACGATAGCCGCTGTTTCCATCTCCTTTAAACTGCTCCCCTGAACTTCTCTGTTTCAACATACACGCAAAGAAGATAATTTATATTATTGTACACGAATAGTATAAATATCGATATCCCTACAAATTGTAACACTTACGACCGTGTATGGAGGGTCTCGCTCGACCATTACTGCCTTCGCTTCAGCGACAGCCACTCTACGTCGGCCTTCTTCAAGTAGCTTGTCCATATCGCCCATCATAATCCTCCATACGCCGACTGCGTAGAAATTATCCTCATACGTGTCTCTACGTAACGCCGCTTCTAGGTCCGATACAAGTCGTCTTAGTATATGTAGTGCATCAGTCGATACGCTACGAGCTGCAGCTGCGCGTGCATATTCCACAACAGTCTAAAAAGGATTAAATAGAAATTAAAATCATTTGTAACCCTTTGATATTACTACTATTATCACCGTACAATAAAACTTACCGCATATTGAGGAGGATATCGTACCCTACGCCCTAAACAAAGAAAACCGTCAATACGGGCGTGCTCGACTCCTTGTATGTGCTTCAGTTCCTCCTCTAATACACTTGAATGAAAAACTCGATCTCCGACCCTAATTATAGCGTTATTTCATAGTCCAGCCTATGAAATACAATTTTATAGTAATGGAAAATACGAATATAACAGTAATAATGCATTAGGATTACAATAATCACCTGTGTGTGTTGGTTGGTAGACTCATTGCTACGATCAGGTCCTCTGGCTCTAGATGGAGTGTTTGTTCCCTGAAAGAAAAATATCCTTATTAGATATGTAAATGAGCCTCTGATAATAGTCTAAATTGTATATAATTACCTGTGATGTAGTACCAGAGGTCTCCCGACTTGGTTCGGCTTGATCAACTGTCAAATGGCGGCTATAGTACGGTGTCCTTCGTAATATCAATGGGCTACGTCTGTTACCTAAATCGTCCCAAATACCCGTTTCATCGTGGACTGAATTGTCGTTGTTTGTTGTGTCATTAGTCTCAAAAACCAATGAAAAATTGGAATAACTAAATAGAAACTTTTTTTTAGAAAAAGAACACACTATTTCATACTAACGTCTGACGGATTACTTCTATCGGTCATCGTTAATCTTAACACACCTAATTGCAAAAGCGCTGAAGACTAATGCTCTCTGTATGATATTACCGGCATATATACCGTGCGCCTATTACTTCACCCCCCCCACCGCTATCGCAAATGACGTATTTACCGAAAAACGGCTACCAACCCACGACCAAAGTATATAATTACCCCTATCAATGCATGACTAACGGTAATAGAGTATACTGGTACTATTAAACATACTAGATGCCAGGATGATCCTATACTGTACCAGAGTATATTGGAAGTGCTACCTTAGACATACTAGAGGCCCTGATGATCCTCTTCTTTATCATAGTATGCCCTGTAGATGGGCAGACACGATACTCCACCTCAGGGGGTAAAAAATAAATCCAGTTTGAAATGAGAACCATATGACTAGCGTCAGAACATGATCATACGACATGGTACAAGTATGTAATTGCCCTAAGTCTTTACTGTATATCCTTGACCCTGAATTAACTTGTAGATGGAATGAGACGATACCCCACCTAGGGGCAAAAGATAAATTGTTGTAGTGAAAAACTCATGACTAGCGTCAGAACATGATCATAGGACATGGCACAACTGCCCTAAGGCTTTGCTGTGATTGTCCTGCAGATGGACTAATGTTAAAGTAAGTATAGGTGGCATACCTATACAGGCAACAGTTAATCCTATACAGATGACTTACCTATATTACATATGCCGTCCGACATTTTGTGTGACGTCATTTGCTGCGGTTATGCTGATATAATCAGAGTGCGCTACCACGGTCGGGCGAATAACAGTATTAATGTAAAGGTTTTATATAAGCATTTATTTGTCGAACTCTGTGTGTGAACTTACCTACACCTGTAATGAAACGTATAATAATAATAATAACATTGCATATTGACTTAACACATTCTGTAGGCCTATGTACCGTATCATGCATATTGGCTTAATACAAAGTGTAGGCCTATGTAGGTGTACAAGCATATTGGATTAATACAGGGTGTAGGCCTATGTAGGTTTACATGCATACCGGCTTAACACATTATGTAGGCTTTTGTAGGACAACGTGCATATCGGATTGAAAGAGGATGTAGGCCTATTTAGGTGTACATGCATATTGGCTTAATACAGTATGTAGGTCTATGTAGGGTAACATACATAATGGATTAATACAGAAAGAATGTAGGTTTAGATGCTTATTAGCTTAACACAGTATGTAGGACTTTGTAGATTTACATGAATATTTCCATAACAGTATGTAGGCCTATGTAGGGTAACGCGCATATTTGCTTAATACCAGATGTATGCAGGGTAACGTGCGTATTTGCTTAATATCAGATGTATGCAGGGTAACGTGTATATTGACTTAATACAGGATGTAGGCCTATGTAGGGTAACGTACATAATGGCGTAATACAGGATGTATACTTTTGCGGTAGGGTATGCTTTGGTAGCTGTCTTCATAGAGCTATGATGATAGATGAAATGCATTGACCTTACGTACCTATTGGCTTTGGCCATGCATTAGTAGCATTATTTACGTAGCTTTTGAGATTGCGCATGCAATGATAGCTGTCTTAATCTAGCTATTGAGATAGGCCATACATTGATGGCGGTTTTTACTTACATATCCTGATAGGGTATGCTTTGGTAGCAGTCTTTTGCTCGCGTTTTTGATATATGTAGCTATGCAGTGGATATTATGTGTTACTTTGTATTCAAGCTTCTCATCGGATACTATTTGTTAACCTATAGTCAATCTATGTATCGGATACTATGTGTTAACCCTAGTCAGGCTATGCATCGGCTACTGTGTGTTACGCATTAGCCTAGCTACGCATCAGATGCTATGTGTTAACCATTAGCTAAGCTACGCATCGGATATTATGTGTTACCTTGTATTCAAGCTATGCATCGGATATTATTTGTTAACCCCTAGTCAAGTTATGCTATGGATACCATGTGTTAACCATTAGTCAATCTATGTATCGGATACTATGTGTTAGCCCTAGTCGGGCTATGCATCGGCTACTGTGTGTTACGCATTAGCCTAGCTATTTATCAGATACTATGTGATAACCATTTGCCAAAATATGCAATGGATATTACGTGTTAACTTGTAGTCAACCTACTCATCGGATACTATGTGATAAACCCTGGTCAATCTATGCATCGGATACTATGTGTTAACCACTAGTCAACCTAAATTCAAACAACAGAAGTTTATGTCACCTAACAGTTGATTAGTATACTGAAGTGATAGAGTGAAGTGAAGAAATAAAACGTCAGCAACCAGTGAATCCAGGAGTAGCAAACAGTAAGAAAAAACTTTATTATACTAGATTCTAGCAACAGAAGTTTATATCACATAATAATTGCATTATAAAATTAAATTCCTTTTCTTTATATATTTTAATCAAGTTTTTTTTCACTAAAGTTTTCTACCTTATTGAAGATTGTATATAATGACTGGAGAGAGAGAGAGCTATCTAACACTGTATATATTAAATTTTATTGTAAATACAACCAAACGCCTAAGAATTCCACATCCATAATAATTTTAGTACTAGTCATTCAACAAACCTTTTTTATTGCATCATATTATTGTATTTGAAGGTATAAATTGTCATATCTGGATGTCAGATGACTAGATGTAGGTGATAATAAATTTATATGATTGTTTCATTATTTCAAAACCTAAAGACGTAACTATAAGAAAGGTAAAGCCGTAGAATATGTATTACATACGACACATAAATATTATTATTATAATATATATATAGAAACAGAGAGAGAGAGAGAGAGAGAGAGAGAGAGAGAGAGAAAGAGTGAGAGGTATTCCGAATAAACGCCTTTAAACGTTAGCGTGTTATTTCTAATTTAAACCATTTCTTTAAAAGAATTTGGGATACTGCGATACACAAATATTTTTTCAAGATATTGGCACAAAAATTGTCGGTGTCACATTTTACGATATAATGTGTTATGATACCAGTAATTTTGGGTTGTCTATGGCTTCAAAACTTCAAACGTCTAATGAATATTAAATCCATTATTTCTATTTACGTGCTATTTTAAACCATTATACTTGTATGTATAGTTGTATAGTGTTACAAAGTTTTTGTGACATATCTTGTAAAAATATTTGCTTTAGTTTTTTTTGTTAATTTTATTATTGAAATTACATGAAGTTTAGATAGCTATTGTGGTAGGTAATTGTTAGGTGTAATGGTATGTCAAAAGTAGGTTATATGGCAGACCTGATGAAGACATTCAAATTTTCAATTCTTTAACTTAAAAACAAAACTATAGTAAAAAATTTAAATATAAATTTGAAAAAAAACTTGTCTCTAATAGAAAAATATTCTTTCAACCCAATGAGACACAATATTATTCTTCAACCGAATACTTATTACTTTTGAATAATTAGAACAAAATTGATAAAACCTTGAAATATCTTTTAATTTAGGAATAAATCTTATTTTAATATTTTGAAATGAGTTCAAAATTCAAATTATTTGTTTCAAATGAAAATTTGAATTTGAATCTTTTTTTAATTTGTACCGTATTTAGCATTGTAAACGTAAAAAATTACAAAACAACATTCTTTTACAGCTAGGTTAAAGAAAGGGTAGTTGAATCTTAAACCAGGCTTACAAAATTCAAGTCGTGACTAGTCAAGCCCTAACTGTAATCGGTGCGCGTTGATACCAAGGCCTAATTTCCAACGTTTCACTGTTTCCCAGCTCATAAGTCTTTCAAATGGCTTACTTTTCAAAAACAAGAGTTTGTCGTTTTCTCTTGACTTACTATTATTTATTTGTGAAATATTTTCATTCTTCCAGGATAGAGTCAAATCATGCACTATTCAGTGACATACGCCGAAGAGACAAAGTGTTGTTGGTTGGAAGTATGTTTTCAAAGATTTGTGGTTGACAAGTTAAATTGTCGTTTTTTACAGTAGAGAACTGAAAAAAGGCAAACAGTAATTTTGTTTCATATTTATAGAGTTACCTCAAGCCAGTTTATATATATATATATATATATATATATATATATATATATATATATAAATATATATATATATATATATATATATATATATATTTATATATATAAATATATATATATATATATATATATATATATATAAATACATACCAATATATATTTATATATATAATATACATATATAAATATATATATATATATATATATATATATATATATATATATATAAATACATATATACATATGTATATATAAAACACGATCAAGTGTTGGGTTGGACCTTTATTTTATATAAAGGTTACATTAATATTCTATTACCGCCCTAGTTCATGATTTTTGTTCTTCTTAGTCTAGATGAATGCATAAAATCCATTTAATGGAGGGAAATACACTCAGCATTAATATTAAGGTAACTAGTCTTATGAAAATTCTACTGCGCATTACCTTTTAAAACCTTTAAATAATAAAACATATGCGTTACGCTCGTCCAAATAAAATTTAACTAAAATTGAAATCCAACGGCCACATAAAAGAAACAATACAAAGTTTATTTCTTCATCACTTCTTCAAATTAGAAATTCTAAACTGTTCGGTTAAATAGATTTAAAAACCTTATTCTGTTTTATTTCAAGTTAAGGGTAAAATCATTGTATAATTCAAAGAAAACCTTATATTGTGTTAAAATGGATCGAATTTTTATGCAAAACATTACACATGACCAATTCAGAGGTTCTTATCGAACTGACAGAATGTGTTTGAACTTCTGTGCAGGGTTGGTTAAAGATCATAAAAGCCATTATAATTAGTTTCCAAAAATATAATCGATTACATTCTGTGTAGGTTTGAACAAGGTATAATGATCGAATTGAAACATAAGAAATTTTTTTATTATAATAATGTAAATTTAACAAGTATATATTTTAATAATAGAGAATATTATAATTCTTAAAAACAAGTTTTGATTCTAAACGGAAGTATGAAGGGAAGCCGTATACTATTCCGTACAGGTAGGTCTAAATCCCAGTCGACAAAGGGAGTCCTACATAATAGATATCTTGTAATATATCATAAATGAATTCTTTGGATTGGTTCTCAGAGTTGATATTTTTGACCAATTTCGAGGAATAACGTATCCTTAAAACAGCGTGCCATATATTTCGGAACCTTTTTAGTAGATATGAAATTTTATATTCCAAATAACATTTATAAAATTTGGTGTTTAATTTTCTCGTTTAGTATAGTTTATTGTATCCTTTTAATGTACTATGAGCCTAAAGTTATTGTGTAATTTCCCATGTTTTCATTTCGTATGCGCGTTGTTTATTTAATTATCTACCGTAATCCTTTGCAATTATATTTTATTTGCATAAAATCACCTCACAAACAGATCAATTGCATTTAATTAATCTTTATGCATTTCAGACTATGCGCAATGATTATTGAATATACATACAAATTAAATTATAAGTTTATTGAGATAATGAGTAAATAGAATAAAAAGTAATAATATTTAAAGACATATTATTTAGGCTGGTATAACCTGGATAGGAGAAGGAAATTTTGTATTACAAACATTTATCATTAGGCTATTGGAATAAATCCAGACTGTCGCGAAACATAGGGCTTGTGGCCTTTGAAGTATTTGAGCCTTAGTGGCTCAAAATGGCCTGCAAGTTTATAACACTGGAGAGAAAGAAAGAAATGTATGTTAGGCGGACGTATGAGTGATTTTGCTCGTTTTTTATATTTTGTATTTCGTAGTATTAAAAGAGGTCACAAATGTACTTACTAAACCCCAGAACAGTTTATACTCACTCAACCCATTACTTTTTTGTCTTTCACAAACACGACCTCAAATAAATATGTCTTTGTTTTCTCAGAAGCTAACAAATATTTCACTGTCTCATGTAATGCTCGTCATTACGATTTGCATGAATAAAAATAAATGGATTTTAATAAAAATTTACATACACTCATTATAAACGTAAACTAGTAAACACAACTACAGAGGGCCTTATAATTTGTTAAAGTACCTGTATAGTGGACCTGATATTGGGAAAGTGATGAGTGATTTTACAATTATAACGCGAGTTTTTGTAATAAAAGTAACGATCATGATAATACGAGGTGCTCAGAAGTTCCTTTCTATGTTTCTACTCTAAATGCATTTTCAAAATTTAAATTATATTCATACAAATTACCGTTAATAAATTACATACTAAACACGTCCTAACACTAAAAAAATATAACACAAGAAAATACATAGAATGATTAAATTAATGATAAACAATTATACTTCTTAAAAACAAACCAAATACACAAAAAAATAAAAACTATTTTAAACTAAAAAATGAAGTACACAACAGATCTTCCCAAACTAATAAACTATCAAACTAATTTCATGAGTTTAATTAGAACATAACTACTAAAAAGCAACAGTTGAAAAGCAGCATCACAAGAACCTAATACACAAAACTAGCCTACACAAACTAATTTGCAGTACTGGTCCGAGTTTCTACACATGCCAAACAAACTAGGGTACAAAACAACTTACAGCAAATTCACCCAAAATAGACATAAATTAAATAGTGCTTTATAAGCGAGTCAATCATTGTGGCGAAACACATCTTACGCGAGGAATAAATTCGTACCCGCTAGTCTCCACGCGCCGCATATGTATGTAATCCGCAATGGGATAGAATTAAGCCGAAATATTGAACTAGGTAATATTCAAACTCAGTATTCAAAGACCGGTTGCTAATGTTTGTAACGTTTTTTTGTATTGCCGCCAAGAAGCCGGTAATTAGCGCAAGTATTTACTAATGGTTCAATTAAGAGCGGCATTGTACGAACTCCGTTTATCATCAGCTGTTCTCTACGTACTTTATGTTTCCGGTCTTTTTAAATTTAGACAGCAATTCAAGATTAGAGTCGAATAAGAGAAGCCAAAGGCTGCGTGTCGTAAGGGACCAGGCAGGAACCGGCCAGTGCTAGTGGTGACCAAGGGATCAATCTCCCATCGTTCGGATTTACCCTAAGGGATCCAGCTACGGAGGTAACCCTTTCATATTAATACAACTACACCTATAGGTAAAGTTTTCAATATAATAAAATAAATATATTACCTTTATATTTGGTATATACACCGCCCACGACACGAGAAATGCTATTTGTAGAAATTTCCTTTGTGGGGTGGTACTTTCCAATTTTTATTTTGGGGCATAACTCTGTTCTTCAGCCTTCCTACGGCTGTTTGGCATGCCTAATGATTAATAACAATGAGTGTTGTACAAAGATAGTATACAATTGATTTAGAAATTATAAAATAAAATAAAACTAATAGACACATACGAGAAAACTAACAAAATTGCAACATAGCAATAATTTAAATATTTTTTCATTTAAACTCTAATTGCAAACAACATTATTGTTGATATGACATACGTTAATTAGAATTCTTACTTCAACGTCGCTATAGAAATGTCGTGTAAGTTTCAGTTTTTGTTCAGGTAACTATTTACAAAACTTTGCTGCAAGATCTAACGGGAAAATGTTTTGACAGTGCTATATGTATACTTATATATATATATATATATATATATATATATATATATATATATATATATATATTCGGAAAATTCGGAACTTTGTAAAAATATTTTATTAGATAATTATTTTCCTGAAGATGCTGGTACTATGTTATCGGCGAAAAGCTTTGAATAAATATATTCTTTAATAGTATTCTTGTTTTTGAAATATTTTTAACTTATTAACTAAATTACAAGAAAACATATCACCATATTTAATATATTAATATATTATATATATATATATATACCTATTATCTATCTATAATATATTTATATAGATAGATAGATAGTTAGATAACAGTGTTTAAAAAATTGAGTGGTAACCATTAGACATTATCAACACAACGGTTCAACATAGAATCATAGATTATTTTCATAACGAGATTTTGAATATAATAATTTTGAAACATTTTGAAAACCTACAATTTTTTAAATGGGGATGAAGAAATATACTTTTCTTTGGATTCATATTTCAGTGTTGCCGAAGATCTTTACCATGTAAAATATGTCGGTTCAAATAGCATCTTTTATTTATTTAAATGTAATGCATTTTGAATATGTATTTTAATTTGAGTCTGATGTTTTATAGGATGTGTTTATTAAAAACATTTTTTTTTTTTAAATCGTTGATAAATGCCATTAGGTGAATCATAATGAGCTATGCTTTCCTAGAAGTATTCGAGGTGTAGTATATTTGCCCTCATCATGAACTAGCAGTCTTAAACTTTCAGCCAAAAGTTAATATTCTTGCTAACTAGGACAATAGCAGCTTATAACAGTAGGAAACTGTATTACGTCATTTTAACGCCCCATAAAGACATGTTTTGTGTTAGAAGAAACACTTAGAGTCAAATCATAAACGTTCCTAGCTCTGAACTGTATCAGAAACTTTTAAGCTGTACTTTCAACACATATATATTTTTCTATATAGTAAGCCCTTAAACCACTATATGGTATTTCGTTTTAAAGTAACAGTCTAGACAAACATTTTAGTAATTTAAATTATGAAATATATACTCCCTAAATCTAAATACAACAAACTTCTCACTTATTCTACTGAGTATATATATATATATATATATATATATATATATATGTGTGTGTGTGTGTGTGTGATTATAAAGATAGGGGATAAATAGAATAAGGGAAATGTATATCTGAGGAATGGCCTTCAGAGTAATGAGAGATGGCGTTTAGGCTATATGAGGATGCTAAATTAATAATATACTTGAAAATAGTAATTAAAGAAGGTAAACTATATATATATATATATATATATATTTAGGAACAATAAATGTAAAGAGGGCTAAGAGACACTATAGAAGAGAAAGATAGGTTATGTAGTCGTATGTAGGTGGTAAAGTTAGATGATATGTAGGGATTACTAATGAAGGAAGGGTTAGGAAGGAATAATAAGGTGGAATGTAGGATTGGTAAGGGATTAGAGAATATTTGAGGATGATGAATGTAGATAGTATGGGAAGTAAAAGAGATGCTAAAAGAAGAGGTTATATGAAGACTGTAGTTAAGAGGATATTTGAAAGTTGTGAAAGTAAATGGATTACAATTGAAGACGATAATTGTGGGTGTTAAAAAAAAGCGTATCAAAGGAATATAAAAGAGTGGATTGCATTAGGGTGGTTTATTATTATGGTAGAGTAATGAGATACAAGACAAAGATAAGCGTAAAGAATATGTACAAATTATAAAAGAGGGGATTAGAAATTGTAGGCTATAAAATGGTGATGTAAGAAGATAAAAAAGGTGAATATATTGGGTTGTTTAAGGAATGTAATAAAAAGAGGATGAATGATGACAATAGTTGCTGAGGATGAGGGAGGTGTGAGGTGGGAGTGTGAGAAAAATAAAAAGCGGGAGTTTAGGAACAAGGATATATGAGGGTGAAAACAAATAATATGTGATAATGGTTAGGTAGTAGCATATTCAAGAATTGTAAAAGATGAGGTATTGATTAGCATGGTAAAGAAAATAGACAAAGCTAAGCATAAGAAATAATATGGCTACTGCTGCATAAATTACATTACAACTAAGCCTCTTGTTGTCATGGTTAGTTCCTTAAAGAGCTATCTATGGTGTTAACAGTTATCAACCAAAGTTATATTTGAAACGAAATATATATTGTATAGCTAAACAACCTTTCACATTTAAAAAAAAATGAAAATCTCTGTTTGGCAATTAGAAAATAAAAATAGGTAAGATATGAATTAATCCACCACAGATAACATTCTTTGTCCACAGAAAACATCTAAGGCAGGTCGTCATCTACCAAGAACCAAGAATCAACGGAGAAAAAGGGAATATTTCATGATTTTATTTCTCATTGAAATGTAATTGTTTCCTTCAACATCTGGTTTAAAAAGCGTTATTTATGTTCTATGAAATGAACATAGAGAACCCCTTAACGGTTAGAATACGAGTATGTCTCCTTCTAAATACCGGAGACACACACAAAATATGTTAAAATATTACATGCATAATGGTGAGAGATAATGTTATTAAAACTTATCTAACACTGAAAGGTGATAAAAACATAACTTCGTAAGGAATACAAATACTGTATCATAGCTATTATCATCAATCTAATATAGTCAAGCTTGTGGTCTCATGTTGAGGTCTCACTCACATACAAAGAGAGAATAAATAATTCATCCATTAGTTTCAAACCACATTCTTTTCCTAATATCAAAGAAAATTGCCTGTTAGCGCTTATCAAGTTAAACTGGTATTATTCAATTTAATTTGAATACAAAGGCAAAGTTATTTGCTCAATTTATATTACAATAGAGTAATGACTCAGTTTCAATTCATATCAATACAGAAAATAAACATATGGAACACAGAAAATAAATACCAACAACTGATATTGTTGTTTTGTGTCATCAATTTCATCCTTGTTATAGACCAACTTAATACAATTTCAGTTACTTTATTTAATAATTAAAGCCAAGCGAAATAAAGTCATCTATAAAATATCAAGCCACTTATTATAGTTAACAAATAGATATGAATCCATTTCTTTTCCCTTTGTCTTTTAATTCTTATTATTTTCATCTTCATTAGTTATTACTAATGGTATTTATACTTACGGCGAGTGTTGGTCATCCATAGTGTTCGATTGTCATCGTTTGTCGGTCTGATATTAAACAAAAAATGTTGTCATTGTGTTCATACAATAACGTCTACGCTGTGAGTTGGTTTTCACGCTAACATCTAAATTCCAAGTCTGATATATTTATCCGAAAATATATACCTTTCTCGCCGATATAGATATTCATTTATTTATCATTTAACTATCCCATTTACATTTAGGACAAATATTCATTTTCCCGAAATACAGCTTGCCAAATTTGTTTTTAAGGGAGAGTTACAAAAGAAGAACGAAGAAAAAAAGGAAAAAATTGGAGGATGACATATATGTCACTCTTATCGCGAACATAATACTGCTATAAAACAAATTAGTGGATAGCCACAAGCAAGTACATATCATACCACTAGAAATATTACCTCAAACTCGATACACCCGATCTAGTGACAAGCGTTACACCTCAAATGTAACCATCACGATCTTAGGGACCAGGATGTGATAGTGCAGGGGCTTTACAGTACGTCATAGAGTGTTAAGTGGCTCCAATAAAACGAACACGAGTACTCCATCATCACTCCACGAAATCTGAAGGTCTTTGAAAATGCGTTTGGTTTCAATAACTTCAGTCAATAGTGACTTTACAAATCTTTATGGAAAGTACTAAACAGACGTATTCATGAATCGTAAATGCACAAATTTGAGGCTTATCTGAAATAAGGTCTATTCCATACGAACTAAATTTATAAAATAATCCGCTTAAATCAAATAATTCTTTATTTCCAATAGTCCGGCAATGGCCCATCTTTGTTTTGAAGTACAATTCCCAACTGTAAAAATAAAATTATTGACTGCTTTCACACTTCTGGGAGCTTTAAATTGCTAATCATGACTTCAGGTTAATCTTTCTCAGCAACTGCCAAATCTTACGTACATTAAATTATTTTTGTCCATAGTTGACAGTCCTCAGAATCAACAAGTGTAAGTAAATTTTCCATAACTTCAATAGCTAAAACTATAAAAAATAGACGACAAAATCTTTTTACGTCCCTATTAATATATTTACCACTGAATTGCACGTTAAATGAAATCTAAAGATTATCAGTTCTAAGGTTATTCACCATTTGTGATTTAGAATTTGTCTTGTGGTTAAATGTAGCCTACACCGATTTTAGGAAGGCAAAAATAAATTATGAATGTATACAATAAATTGTAAATTATTCAAATACTACCTCTGTAAAGTATAAAGCTGTTCGGTCTATCCCAGAGTTCCAGAGAAGAGATACACCCTATTAAGCCGGATAGATACTTGTCGACACACGATGAATTATCTATTCTTATATTCTTCGCCAATTCAGATTTGCACCTTAATCCCACCTAATCGGCCTAATTCTTACTCATCATTCGTAGGCAATACTAGCCTACACTCCCGGCTTCACACTTTATCACGATATATTCATATTGTTATTTCAACTTACCTTTTAGAATCCAATAAATCGTCTATATTCTCTTAGCCCTTTTACCTATATAATTCAAGTTTGTACCTAAATTCAACCAGCATAGTTCTATGTACAATCAATTCAAGTTAAATTAAATATAACGATTACAAAATCGGGACGGGATTCTCTGCAAATAAATTGTATTAACCTAGATAATTGTATAAAGCAGATTATTTCCATACCAAACGAAAACATGGACTATTAGAGTTTCAGATTAGAGCCCTTTTAAATTGAAATAACACTTTGCAATCCCCCGCTTCCGACTAGGTGTACACTTTATGTTTTCCTATATGGAGTCATGGAAAATCTACCTGAATTAGATAATTTAATATTAAGGTTTACAAGACATGTGAATTCTAATTCGATATTTTTGATTAGCTATAACAGCAGATAACGATATGTTTTAAAAATATTTGCAGATTTATGTATAGGCTTATGGGTCATTGAAGTGTATAAGGATGTATTGGTTTTTGAGGGGTGTTAGGTTACATATATGGTATTGGGTTGTATGTGTAACAGAGAGAAAAGAATAGAGAATTATGAAAACTATTTCTACTTTGAACAAGTATAGAGTCATAAACTATTACGAAAACAGATCAAAATTTAATCTTAGTAATTATTTTTTTTAAGGGTTCATTATAACTTTCTAATGCACTATAGAATAAACAATATTTAAATGAAGTCTCACCTTAAAACTTATAAGAAACACATAAATGAGTACATGTTATAATCATTATAATCGTTATAATTCAGTACATTTTATGAATCATAAAATATAAAAGTTACCACATGTGTGTGATTTATACATAAGCTAAGGGAAGAGCAAAACCGCTGTTTTATGTTGATCACGATATTCATATAGAATATTGCAAATACGAAAATCGTCCAGCTCATCACAAGGCCCTGGTTCGTCTTTAGAGGTTTAACTTCAATAACGCAAGTAACGTTGTGAAACTCAAGCAATGGATTATAATGTTGAGGTAAATATATGCGTACAAAAATTATACTCAGGTCCTTAGAATACCTAAAATCGATTGAGACCGAAGTTTGTGAAGTATTTTTTAGCACGTTGTTTATAAAATATTCTCAAAAATGGAAGGGAAACTACATATTAGGAGATATACGAATAAAATTATTGACACGATATTACAAGAATTAAAAAATATTAGACAATCAGTAACAAAAATTATCGCTGAGGTCGGTTCGAGGCAATTCAATTACCAAAATCTTAATAATTGTATAACTTTCTACACGTACATTATCTTTTCTTACTTATCTGTCGTGTTTTGTTGAATGTCGAGAATATTCCCGTACATCTCTTTTCGTACAACGAGCTTTCTACAGGAACTCAAAGTATATATCGGAGAGAATCTGATGCCTTGTATAGTCTAAAGTTCAACACTAATGTAATGCACCAGATTTGATATATGGCATGAATGTACACAAAATAATAGTGTATGTAGTATTTATTTTATTATTGCAGAAATTGTAATAATGTAGCCTATGTTAGTAATAAATTAAAATTGATTAATATTTTTTATAGTCTTGTGCTGTTTATTAGTCTGGAACCTAAAAGAACTTAAATAATACTCAGTATTATTTACTCTATTCTAAGTATAAATTTATAAACCTCTGGGACCTAATACTAAAGTAAAGGAAGTAAATTATCTCAGAAAATCAATAATCCAACTTGTTTTTAATGATTCGTAGTTGATGTAATTATTGTTAGAAGTAAGACATATCCCAATGGAGTGAAGTGACTTTGAAGTTTCTGAACACGGAGAGGTTGTTCAACTTGAATGACCGTTTAACGTAGTTTACAAGTCGATGGAATTGAATTAACAACTCTGTGCGTTTGTGCATCTGTTTGTCTAACCACCTGTCTCTCGCTTAGTAATTACATTTTGTCAATCTTCTTTTTTTTAACAAAGTATCTTCGAACGTTCAAAATATTATAATTGAATAATACAGTATAGGCTATTTATTTCCATCAAGTAAAAATATAACAAGTATTAACAAATAATATAGCTTTTGTGTCACAATATTCCGGTTATTTGTCAAGAGTAGAATAGATATCAAAATCATACCTCTCCCCCAGCTAAATTAGTTAAAATAAACCATTATGATGACGTCTTCGAGAAAATGTTCGGACATGATGGAGCAGTATGTTTGCAGAATGACGTCATTGGTGAATACGTTTAAAAAAGTTGAGAAGTGATGATGTCATGGTTTATTTTTGGAATTGCTACGTATCTGTTTGTTTTTAGACTTACTCTCTAATGGAGTAGGTAGACTGTACTGAGTGACGTCATGTTTAGTTTCAATATTACGTTGGACGGATGAAATAAAGTTTAATTTCCATTAGGAGAGCTGAGGTGCTCCTTGTGTATGTTCGTGATATCTTCCTTTCTTGTCTATTGATGCAGTTGTGTTTTTTTGGTGTCACATTTTATTATGTTGCGTACCCGTTCGTCGCCTACCTACATTTTAGGATAACGTACCCTGTTTCGTTTTCTTATAGACACTGCCAGTTGCTATATAGGAACATTTGTTTGCTGGAGTCAATCTGCTATAAGCTACTTACTAATATAAACTCCGTCGTAACCGGGGGCAGAATGAACTACGCATAAGTATTGCCCGCAAATATAAGCGAAAGATTAGACATCCTAAGTTTTGTCCTGTAGCCTGTAGCTTTCTAATGTCCCCTCCGTCTCACATGTAGAAGAACTGGACAGAAGAAAAAACAGTCTGCTATTATAAACGGTCTATTCGGAGTTATTTGGGGAGGAGCAGATCAACCATTAGGTATATATTTATATTTATTATATTTAGATAGGATCCGTAGGCTTATGACAAAGTCTATTTCTAACAGAACTCACCACACTAAAAAGTTTAAAAATTATGACCCATACATTTTCATCAAATCAGAAGGTATTACAAATGTTCTATTTTAGAACTTGTTGCTCTTCCACAACTGTAGGCTACTTTTTTGTTTACATCTTCCATAACTTTTAAATTTATGTATTTAAATTTTATTTCATTACTGAACGTTTGATTAGATTCATACTACTAACCAATTGTATAGGTATTCTATATATATATATATATATATATATATATATATATATATATATATATATATATATATATATATATTGATTTTATCAAACTTCTTTTAAAAAATAATAATTTTTATAACATACTTTTACAATTACTCGAAACTTGTTTTATTTCAAAAATCGAACTGTTACTCTGTATATTATTTTGACATAGTCAAATTAAGGAAACTATTACAACAAAACTATTTATTAATTCCCCATACATTAATATTATTAAATTTAGATATGCACCGTATTAAAAGTGTAAAGAAGTCCTCTAGCTGCGTTTGCAGCCCAGGTGCCATCTTCACCGAAGGCTAAAGAAGTACAGGTAGCATCACGCTTGGTCAAAGGAATCCCAACCTATACTCTCGAAGTAGATAGTTTTGGATGATTACCAGTTTTTGGCACTTAATGTCTAACCTCATTAATAGAGATTAGTGAGCATTACGATTAGGTTACATGTCAATAAATTTCATAAAGTAAATACCAGAAGAAAAACGAGAAATCAGTTTCATTACAGAACGTTAACGATGCTTTAATGAGAGCTTATCACCGAAAGATTATTAATGTTCTCAGTATATGTCTTGAGTAATAATATAAGACTTAAAATATGGTTTTTATTTAAGAAGATATTCGTAAAGACAAATTATAGGAAATACAGGGTTTGGTAGGTTCAGTGTTGATCTCTTTTATAGAAGAGTTTTAGCGTTGGAATACATAATACTGTAGATAAAATTAACCCCTTCTAGTATTTGAAAGTGTGAGTGATATATACAAAAACTTTACCAAGTTTATTACTTGATGCATGTTTGAGATTTGTTTTGGCTCCTGTTTATATAATGTTTTAGTAAAGCCTATTTTCAGAATTTAAGTAGGCCTAATACAGTTCAGGCACATAAATAACCTTTTACGATGCATAATGAGGTAAACTTAATGAGGAAGTAATCATGGGGTATGTAATGTAAGCCACTGGGGATTCACATCCCTCGTGTGTATCATTATGTAATCTATGCCTTTACATTCAAGGCGTAAGTAAACAGGATAACATAATTATGTTAGTACTTGCCAGAAGTAAAGAAATGTATTCAAATTAAGTTAAAACACAATGATAGCGTCAGTTACAATTGTGTAAGAATGTAGTATAACCTACTGTTGTATTCTGCTTTAACTAAAACTATTTTTACTTTTAAAAATGCAAAGAGTTTTCGATTTAACACAATAACGCTGACACACACACACACACACACACACACACACACACACACACACACAAACACACACACACATACACACACACACACACATATATATATATATATATATATATTTATTTATAATTTGTCTCTTCAATATTAGGAAATAATACCTACAAAAAAAATTCAAAATAATTGTTGGGGGACAGACTCGGAGATGCATAGAAGCTTACAAAAAACACAAACGATGAAACTATTGAAACCGAAAACTATTTTCACACTCTGGTTTCCTTAAATAACCTTACCACCCCTAGTTACATAAGTAAAATCTTCTCAAAGTGAAGAATCTGACAATTCATGACAATCAAATCAACTACGTAGGCCTAAACATTTGTACTGCATTAAATTATTAAAATTTTCAAAAGGTTTTTTACTTTTCACGTCAAAAGTTTATGTTTAGTGTGATATTTAATAGATATGTTTCTAAGTATTTTATCCCTAAGGCATCCATTCAATAGAACTGTAATGCGGAATGAATACCTTGAGTCTTCAACTTTCAAGTGATTAACGTACAGTAATCCCCAAATCACTTACCAGGTGACAGTTGTATTCACTCTGGTTAACCTTGTCGGCTCTCTAAACGAGAAAATATTACTACATACTAAACAGTCGGGACCGATGTAACTAAACAGAAACTAACTTTTGAAAGCTTCACAGAGGGGAATTTTAAAAAACACAGCGTGCCCACATAAAAGGAAGAAAGCTCTCAACGTATATCAATTATACCGCAAAAATGGAAATGGAAGCTATTATGGATATTGCATGCTGTATTGTTATTCTCAATTATAGAAGAATTGGTACTTTACTCATGAAATTCACCTATATTTTTTTTCTAACTTCTAGAATCTTGCCTGTAAGGAGTCGCTACCAAAGGGGTAATATTACATTTATAGACATATTGGTACTTCTCTGTATTTATAATAATAACTCATTATTTTAAAATGTTTGCTAACGATCAATATGCGTAAGTCACTTTGAATTTGCTACATAAATCAGAACTTATATATCCTTAAATTTTACATGGAGAAATACTCTTTAGAAGAGATCACCTATTTCATTTATTATTTAAATAGGAGTTTTGACTCTTATGGCATGTTGATTTGGGTTTGTTTTATGTCGAAATGATGATAATGATTCATTTTAATAATTTGTTAAAAATTCTTTGAAGGTTTTCAGTTGGATGTTGCTAACGGCGCTATAAATCTATAATCGATATCTTTATAGTAGTTTAATGGTAGTTTTAGATTGAAAACACGAGCGTGAAGGCATTGAAATAAGAGAAGAAGGGTAAGAGAAGAAGAAGTATTACAAATTTGTTATATTTAACAGAGAATATGTTTTCTGCTGTAAACGCGATGTGAAGAGATAGCATTTCAGTAATGTTGTACCTATATTTTCATAAAACTGAGGTTTTTCTGGATAAATACAAAGTTTTTGAAGCTATTTCTGCGATTGCTTTGAAATGCTATAATTGATTTGTCGTTTTCATATGTAGCCAAAATAATTAACTTATTTATAGAATTGTTTTTGTATGTACAGTTTATTAAATCGTACTGGCCTGAAACACGAAAATCTAAGGCAATATTATTAACTATATTGTTTCTACTTTATAACGAAAACTGCTCCAACCGGATTACTTGCAGCTACGTATTATTCATACTGAAAGCAATATCTTCAAAAATGTCATCACAATTATGTTAAAAATTAATTTTACAGTTATAATTTTCTAAAGCAATTATAAATTAAATTTTAAAATATTTGAAATGTGTAGCAATAACCTTTGATACACTACTTATAGTGTAACGCTCTAGCCCTTTTTACCTCGGGTAAGTATTACCTTTTTTTGAAATGTGATTTTAATGGCTAATTACCAACATAATTATTATTACTTACCAGGGCTTCTAGTTCTCCGTTACACCACAGGCATAATAATGTCTCTCTGTAAAGTGTCTTCTGATCTTGAAGGTATAACTAGGCTACTTGTGAAATAAGAATTGGAAGTTTAAAAATACAATTTAATTAATTTATTAATCAATGACAAATTACAAAAGAACAAATGACACCAATTTGTCAAGTAATTAACTTTTAATTACTGCTAATTATTCCATACATTTTAATTACTTAATAACCTTTAAAATTTATATATATCGAGATGGTAGTAACGTAAGTTTCCAATTCAATTTTAGAAGTGAATATTCAAAAGACAATTTCTACCGTTCATGTGTCAACCATTTATCATTTAAAAGTCAAGTCAGTTACAATAAAATACATTTTCTTTATTAATTTCTAAAACGTACATGGTTGTGCACATTACTTGCAAAACACTATAACATATATCATTAAACACTGCACATGGGTTTTGTACACTTAAAACTTAACACATCGCCCTTACAAATCAGCGCTCTTAAACAAAAATGATATAAACTTTTACTTCTTCTGACTTCTTCTTTTGTTGCGTTTATTAAATTTGGAACCGGCGTTGATATCTTAAATTTTGAATACTGGAAGCTTACTAATTTCTAAGTTATGTCCGAAAATGTCATTACGTCCGTCTCGTTCAAAGACTTTTGGAGAAGTGGGGACGCGCAAAGACGCGCTAACTGAAATTTTCAAACAAACTCCCACCCTTATTTATATATATGAATATTCTGATTGGTTCACAAGTATCGCCTAATGCTTACGTCACATGGCGTGATGTAGTTAATTACCCTAAGTTACTAACTCGTACGTTATTTTTCTATTTCGCCCGCTAGGAACGCTCACCACCTACGCTAGCTTCACAATGTGCAAAACTAAAACAAAAATTTTCTTTAATATTGGGACGATATAATTATTAAATAAAAATTAAATATATAAATGAATTTATATGTAACACCTTATTTTTAAGAGTGTTACAGTATGTACCTAATATTTGTCTCTCCTTGTATTGTTGAAAAATTCTAGTATTTTTAGTACACACAATTTCTACAATTCTGAATAACTTATTTGATAGTATTAGGATAATAATCTGTGTAGAGAAATAAACGTTCAGATTAATTTTTTTTCACGGTCTTACAAATTTGATTTAATAAAAAACAACATTATAATCGCAATTCTATTATCTGCCGGATTTTGAGCATATTTTAACACATGCCATTGAATATATGAAATAAAAAGTTGTTACACAATTACCATTTATTGTTCCCCAATAACAAAATATTTGTATTACTATTCAATTCTCATATAGAAGCGACTTCAACCCGGTGTACAATAGGTTACGACAATGGTGATTTTTCGGTCAATTATCAGAAGAAATTATGAGCTTTCATTTTTGATACATTTGTTCTGATACATTTCCTATTTCTTGTATTTGGGGAGGGAGTATCGGGTAGAACTAATCATGAACTAGATCGAGATTGCATCTGATTCAGGAATTAATAAATGCAAACGCTCACATTACCCATGAACCGGCTATGTTATATCGTTAAACTATTATTCTTGTCTGTCATGTGACTTTTTTAGGAAAATTTTTCTCTAATACAAACTTAAGCTCAAAGTTAAACACCAAAAGAGTCGTGACGTCATTTACCTTCAATAGGGCTACTAACAGTATTACATTTCTTAGACGATTTCCTTTCAATTCCAAAACAATTGTCAATTTACACTCACTATTATCTACCCGTTCTGCATATTAGTCGGTCTTTAGTTTTCTGACCTTTTCCATTTTAAGAACCCATATACTCTAAATATTAATTATAATGTTACGACTTAACACATAATTATTTCTATATCTACGATTTTTTAATGTTTATTAGATAAATATTTTATTTCAAGAAATTAGATTTTATAGCTTATTCTTGCTTATAATACAATTTAATGATGACCAAAATAACAACTAGATGCCAACTTTTAAATAGAATACATTTTTGCCATTTTACAAACACCTACCACGAATAAACGTTTACGACCAGAATAAGTAGTCTCAGTCATGGTTTGATAGAAAATTCGAAAAAGTGTGACTAAAATTACAGTTTAAAATATTTTCTAAAATTATACGATCAACCACTCTTTAAATAAATTTCATCTAATATAAGGTTAGGGTTACACTAATAGTAGTAGAAAATTAAATACTACGGGAATATAATGATGTTATTATATTGTATGTTGGTAAATAATTCAAATCGAATATTAGGTCTCAAATACTCCCTCCTATAATGAAAATATGTAAAACGTCTAAGTTACTAAAAGCACTATTTGCGTTAGTAATAGTGGTAGGATTCTTCGACATAGGATAAGGATAATGATAAGGCATGATCGTCTGTCATGAAACATTCAAGGATTTATTTTTTTTTTACATTCTGTTTATTTACGTATCTCGCTACAAGAATGTGAGTCATTGAAATTGTAATTCGATTAGGGAGACAAAACTGTAATATAATTTGAATCCAATTTGAATAATAGTTTGTGCTAAAGTGTGAACTTAACATTCATTCTTTTAGTAATATAATGTAAAACGTAATAAATATATATGAATTAGTTATTTTTCTAATATTCCTGAAAACTATGTTTGTTTGGGAGGAGCTCAACTTCCCAAAAGTTGTATTCTTTAAAAAAAACATTTTTTTTAAAAAGAACTTTATCACCATTAGAACAAAACAAAAATACACCGAAAGCAAGTAAAACAGTTAATATTAATGAATATCATAATTGAATTGGGAAAATAGAGGATTTTATTCAGTCCATGTTATGTTACGTACCTTAGTATTGTTCAGCAAACCTTGCCTATCTTAGCACCCTATTCTATAATACTTCCCCAATACTATTATAAATTATTATCTAATAAATGCTAATTAGTATAACTACATTAAAAGAAGACAATGCACTAGGCCCATCCGTTTAAAAACATATCGTTGAACTAGTTTATATAATTGGTAAAATCCGTAATGAGTTGAGTAAAACAAAATATTCCTCAGACTTTAGGTGTAATGGCATTTTTATCTTGATTTTCTCGTGTATTTAATAATCGAAATATAATTAACTGTCTAGTAAGAAAATATATATTATATAGTTACGAATTTAACGTTTCAGTTATAAAGTTAAAAATATCACAAAAAATATATTACCTTCAATTCAAGAAATAAAATTATTTTATAGGGATACTTTATGCTATACCTAGGTTTTGGTTTTTTGATATGCAGATATACACTACATCTGTTGTATATCCGAGTGTCTGCATTCGTGAGAAACCTATTAATATTCCGAGAAACAACTTATTAAACCCCCAAGCCAAACTGGCCGTCATTAGATAATTAAATTTCGTATATTAGTTATCTCGAAATAATTATTCATTACATTAGTGGTAGCTCCCCATCTTTTAACTCAGGTTGAGGTCACGTCTATATATCAGATAAATAACTGTGATATAATTTCCCTCCAGGTTTTAATCAGGTGATGATTTTGTGCTTTTCGTTGAATTTATTAGTTTTATCTCGTATTATTCTTACATTCAGTTCGTCGTGTTGGTAAAACTAGAGTTCAAACATAATATTCAGTCGATCACTTCAACTAAGACCTATGTAAAGTCATATTACAAAAGAAAAATTAGGACATGGACTACTGTTGAAGTGTAAAGGTAGTAGGAGCTATGTATGTGCTTGGCTTATTGCTACATATAAATGTTCAATCTTATATTGAGGAGAATGTTGGCACTAAGCCTACTCTCTACAGGTACCCTAAAACTACCCACTCATACGAATAAGTACTACTACACAAGAGATATAAAAGTACAGTTATTAAACTAGTTATTTTGTCGCCAACCTTTAGTGAGACAAGCACACCTTTCCTAAGTCCAGACCAAGAACACTAAGCTTCCAGTGGGCACTGGTAACCTCGCTGTTGTTCACCATTGTTTTACCCTTATTTTTTCAATATTCTTCTATTACAGACATGTCTTTGTCTTCTGATGTTTGTGTTATAGGCTTGTTGATATTCATTTTTAATTGGATTAGCTCTCATGTTTTTAAAATCTCCTGCTTCCTTTAAACCAATAAATCGATTTGTTTCTTTTATAGTTTGTTTTCCCATATTGTAACAAATTATATTGGATAGAAACAAGCCCTTATTTCTCCAAGAGGATATGTTGTTTTACGAACGCAATAATGTAGTACCACCTTAATTGGATGAAAAACGTAAGTTGTCATGCACTTCTCGAGAGAAACAAATTTTCTCTGTAATAGGTGAACTCCAAAAGAAAGAGTAATAAAACCTCGTAAAGAACTTTATTGCTTCGAACGTACAAAGAATGGTAATTGACGCGTTTTTTATCAACATTACTCAATAATATGAAATTAGTATTTTTATAATTGATAAAAATGATAAATATATTTGTAACTATTTTAAGTATTATTTATTGTTTTACTCTCAATGTCAATTTTAATATCACTTTGGAGCAAATAACATTCTTTAGTGTAACAATACCCATTATGAATTATATTTTCTCGAAACGGTAAAATTTGGCACATACATGCCTAGCTTGTGATCGATCTAGACCAGGGATGTCCAACTTCCAAAGCCTAGAGGGCCAAAATGAAACCCCTGAGCGTGGTCGCGGGCCACATGGTAATACTTCAATTTAATTTTAAAATAGTGACAGGAGCGTAAGTAAAGTTAAAACAAATTATTAATATTCGTTGTCTTTCTCAAGACTCAGGTGTTTTTTTTACACAAATAAGAAAAACTACAGAAAAAATTGTTTTATCAATCAACACAAACAGTGAAATGAGAATTCAAATATATTTTATTTTGGTGTAAACATTGTGGTCGGTCAGTTACATGCAATAAAGAACGAATATCCACTCCTAGTTCAGCTGTAGTCAACCTCATGAGATGAAGTAGAGGTACATCAGAAAACTTGTTTCTATTTTGTTTTTTTATAAAATTCATCGACTAAAACCTATATTTACATGGGTATGTACTTCCAAACATTGATGACATTTCTAGTCCGAAATCTCGCAAGATTGGGATCTCTCTTTAGAAAGCAATTTAAAAATATCATGAGCCTTCTGTTGCCCTGGCCAGCTCTAGAGATACGGAATAAGATGCAAACAGTGAATACGTTTGAGAATGCGGTTTTACTAAGCATACCTGCTTGTTGTTTTAGCTTCTACTTCAAATCTCCAACTAATGTTACCCGACTCTCGTCTGTATACGTATCATACTTATTTCCATGCATTGTTGAGTAATGTCTTCTCACATTATATTCCTTAGGCACTGACACAACTTTCATGCACACCAAACACTGCAGTTTCCCATCATTGTTAACAATCAGTTGATCACTCTCCCAACTTTCCTTGTAAATCCTGTTTTCGGTATCAATTTTACTTTTTACCGATTTCCTACTCATCATTGTACCAATACCAAAGTTCAACACGAACCATACACTTTATATTAAATTATTAGATCCCTGTCAAGATAAAGGCATTTCAGGTAATTTTCTGATATTTTTTTGTCCAATAAGATTTCGCGGGCCGTGAAAAATTGCATGGCGGGCCGCATGCCGCCCCCGAGCCACCAGTTGGACATCCCTGATCTAGACCCTTCTGTTTTACTTAAATTGACTATAACACAAAGGTAATGCTCGAATAGAGCACTATTTAATATAGCACGTTAACTCCTGCATAGTTGTAATTATGTGGAAATGGGTTGACAACTTCAGACTAAAAATTACACTTAACTATTTTACAAGTAATGTTACATGTGGAGTTTAAGTCGAGACACATGTCAAGGGGAAAATTATTAGAACATCCTCTACTAAGTTAAAAACTAAACCACTTAAGCATAGGGTAAAGAAGACATATTTCAATTAATTTTATAAAAATAATATTAGTATAATTTACTTGTATTTGTTCTGTAAGGCAGCTACGATTGTTGCCCGGTAATGTGTAGATGAGAAGTCATGTGTAAGCCTGCAAAGGGGCGAGAAAATGGAAATTCACAAAATAGTTTGGGATTTTTTAAACATTGAGCAGGTCTTTCCAGCCAGTTTGTCGATACTGTTGTCCTTCAATGTTGATTTTCAATAAATATACACGCTCGTTCCCCGTTAGGTTAGGTTAGGTTCCCGTTTCCCGTTAGGACATTGTTCCCGTTTCCCGTCAGTAATACGAGCTTCAGGAGTAAGCAGCAGACTACACTAGAAAACCTAAAGATCAACATAACATAGAACCCAAAAAAAAGCGACCAGCTGATTACTCAGGAAATAATATAAAGAATTTTATAGAGATTTCGTTGTATTTTTATGTTATATTGACAACTGAAAATACAAAACTTTTAATGATGAGAGAAAACAGATGATACATAATAATTACCTAACCTAGCGAAAATGACTAAAACTACCCGAGAGTGAATAAAATTACGATTGCATTTCTTGGACCGAATTCATCAGACAGGATATTGATGTTAAAAGAAATGGGCGTTCCGAAGTCTTCACTGGTCCAGATTAGTTTCGGAAGAGCGGATAAAACGGTAGTGTTTGGATAGAGTTTTTCTCGTCCCAGATGCTGGCTGGTCATCCGTCCAGACCTTACAATACCGTTTCAAAATTCTTGGATAAACTTATTGCACGACCCGTGGTACCTAGTCCTACGACTCGCGACTGACGATAGTCTCACCAGCAGGAGTCAGTTTTAGGTTGGTTTATTGGAGTATCATAGGTAATCCACGGGGGCTAAAGATATACATCCTAATACGTCGTATGAACCAGACACTCTAAATAATCACTTTTTATACATATTTCTGTCTTATTACCCGATTTTCCTAGTCACAATGTCGAATTTAAATAATTTTATAATAAGAATTCAGATTAGGTTACAGTGAATAAAGTAGCACGGAGTTATAGCTGATGTTTTACCTGCATACACTTTTTTTGATTTTTTTATTAATAGCCTACTGCCTTTACAGATATCTCTGTATGGCTGATGTACCATCAGAAACAATTAGAAAGATAAAACGTTTCATAATGTAAAACAATTAATTACTACTGTTTCCAATTAATTCATTTTCAATTACTACAACAGAGAGTTTTCTGGAACAAGCATTTTAATTCCCACAGCTACCTCTCGTCCAACACTTTAAATTAAATGCCACAAAAAACATTTTATCAACAAATTTGGTTTATTTGTAATTTTTACGCCAAAATATATTAAACACGTTTATATTTTAAATTATTTTCTACTCATATTCATTTTTACTCTCCGCAATATATGATTACGTGTAAAGTGGTATAGTATGAGAATGATATTCAGACATATTTTAACAGAGAGTAATGTGCTGCTAGCTAAATTTCTTTTCACATACATTAACAAACCCCTTTTTAAAGAATAACAGCTATTTCCGATATTGTTTTAAATTATTATCAGGCTTTTCCTATTGTTTTTAAATTAGTATTTCGACAATTTAAATTCGTGGTTCAAATTATTTGTTATTGAATGCATATGCATACATCATTTAATTATTGCTAAAATAATACATCTAACAAATTATACACTATCTTTTTACTGTAATTACTCTTTTAAACGTTATAATAATGGAAAAGTTTTAAATACTTAGAATGTTAACCTAAAAATTTATAATAAAGTAATATACTATTTTAATTTAAAGTGACACCAGTTTTAAAACAGCTGTTATGGATGACGTATATAAACATCGTTGTAGTATTAGTTGCATCTATATTAATACTTCTTAGATATCAGTATACGTGACTGAAAGCTGGGTCAGAAAGGTAGTAGGCCAATATTTTTAAATTTTATAAATATTCCAAAATGTGATTGGACCAACATATTGAATAATTT
This sequence comes from Prosapia bicincta, assembly GCA_036971475.1. Lineage (NCBI taxonomy): Eukaryota > Metazoa > Arthropoda > Insecta > Hemiptera > Cercopidae > Prosapia > Prosapia bicincta. Next base: position 172,271,264 of record JBAIZL010000001.1, on the reverse strand, counting down.
TAAAATGAATGATATATAGTATTTTTTTTTTTTTTTTAAATAATTTATAGTCGTAAAAAGAGGCTTATTATGAAATATATATTTTAGAGTCATTGCAACAATACAATTCGAGACCTATGTATAGCTTTGTATTTCTCTTGTAAATAATTAGTTAAAGTCTACTACTGATCTTTCCACTCACCTAAACTCCAAAACTTTGTAACTCCGAGCAGCTCATCTGAAACTTCTCTTATTCTTCGGTGTTACGCCACACATTGTCCAAAAGAAATAATGGTTTATCCCTTGATCTCGAACTCTGGCATGTCAAGGAATAAACCACTCAGTAGAACCTACTCCTGAATTTGAAATAAAACCAATTGTTCACCTATAAGCTTTTCATGCTTTTATCGGGGTCACGGATTCCTTAAGAGATATTTTTGTCTTAAGGACTATAATAGAACTCCCAGTGAAATCTACTTTATTTAAAAATATAGCTTGATGCTAATTAGAAAAAAACTGTTTTATTCGATAGCTTATTTTCCTTTACTTTAAACATTGTTTTACGATATAGGTTTTCTCGTGTTTTTATATGACTATTAATTGAACATATTAATCCTATTGTATTGCAAATAATGAATTATAAAACAAGTAACTTGAAAAGTCTAAATATATGACTTCTATTTTAATTTATTTTCTAGATACAGTTAATTAAGCGTTTTAATTGTAGCCAAAAAGTACAATGACAAAAAAAAATATCAAAATAATGATTTGAAGCAAAATGTCTATTTAATCCTGTATATACCTCCCAAAAGATAATTATTCATAACATAGGGAATAATTACTATACCCTACTATTACATGATGAAGTTTATTGGTTGTATGCTTAGAGTAGCCTAAAGTCTCAATACACATCTGTTTGCGATGCAGTTAGCTGAAAAGTAAGGTTTTATATTCTAATTTAAGATTGTTATACATATTTAAAAACATCAATAAATGATTAATACACTCAAAACCCTAATTCTACTACGACTATATACAAAGGGACTAAATATTTAATAAGCTTTTATGTTTTTACATATTTTATATATACATATGTATAAAGTAGAAAAGTAGTATGTTATATGTATGTTTATAAAGTAGAAAACATTAATGTACTGATAAGGGTCACAGGAACCACACCAATCGCCTCATATCTAACAGAAATACGTTATGAAGAACATATGTAATCCTTCAGTAATATTCTAGGTTAATTGAGGTAAAATCGACTTCGAACCATGTAAGCGAAGAGCATTACTGTAAACACTCTTCGGTTACCGATCACATACGGTTGGGACTATAATGAATACTAAAATTTCGTTTATGTAAAACTATGTTTATTAGCTTTGAATGTAATTGAGACAATTATATTTATCTAATAAATCCAGAATGTTGATAATTTTAGCTTTTAATTTGCTAAGGACAAATAAATTGATAAAATTCCACAGACTAAAAATAAATATTTTTTGCATTCACTCTTAGTTTAATGCAGGTTACATTTTAGTTTATCGTTGCTTTGTTATAAAAGTATAAATAATTTTCACCACCGTACGTTATAATAACTGAATACATGCCTTCTATTTCAACGCATTGCGCAAAAATACAATGGCACCCCTGTGGGCTTTGCAACAAGCAATTCTACGTGAAACGACAGGGCGGCCAACGCTTTATACTCGTATTTTAAAATATTTTAAAAATGATTCTCCCTAAATTGCAACTTGTAAATAAAACAAAATATTTTTAAAATTCTTCTAACTTTAGATGTGCGGAAAAAGTTAAAATTACTACCCATGGTTATATATTATATGATTAATTTGTTCAAGAGATGACGTACACAATTTACAATACGCTAGAACGTCTAAACTATTATGTTCTCGGATTCATTATATTTCTGTTTATACAATTCAGCTTATATGTATACTCAATGTAGCCCAATGTTGTTAATGAATATTCCTGTGGACTTTCTTCATTCACTGATGCTACTAAAGATAAATTGACAAGATTTATTCCTATAATATGGCCTTATATTAATTTTATTGTATCCAGACCTATTCCATGAATATATTTCCTAGAAAAATTACGTACTTATTGCTTTAGCCTTTTATATATGTTATCTCACAAACACAAACACAAACACACACACACACACACACACATATACATACATATATACATCTGTTATGACCTTCCTAAATTACAACATGCAGGTCATACAATAGTGTTTTATTCAATTAGTTCATGTTGCAAGACTACCTTAAATACGATTTTGCGCAGAAAAAACTATCGCAGTACCTTGCCCATTTTCAGCTTCATCCATCGCATGTTATGTGGTAGTAAAATACTGTAAGAAACTTACCGCTTTAAGTCACAAGTCTTGCTGATCCGGCTGTAAATCTATCAAAAACATTTGTGTGTGTGTGTTTGTGTTTTTATTTTGTTAAAGATTTTCCCAAAAACATGATGGGAGGTTATGAGCAAGTAGGCCTATATATATTTTTTTTAATGGATGGTTAAACAACCTGTACGTTATAAAAAATCAATCTTAAGGCATTTTAAACAATGAAGGAAAATGTTTTCACAGTCGACCTTGAGGATAGTTTTTAGTTTATTCTTAATTCTCTGATCTTTTAACGACATCGGACAGTATTGAATTACCAGCATGAATATGAGGACCGACTATCAAAATCTCTTCCTTATAGAAGTATTTGTAAAAATATGACTTTTATAATATAGAAGAAACTCAAGTGACATTCCACAGAAACCAAAGGTAAGCATAAATAAACGAACAGGGTACAAAGTAGATAGAAGACCCTGGATTATATCTGTAATCAGTAAAATTTTCTAAGTTTATTGTCGTAGTAAAGTATAAGTGTAATAGTAAAATATGGATAGTTGTAGATAAATCTACTAAATAATATACTAGAGTAACTTTAAGGCCTAATAATGCAGATGAAATGTATTGAAGGTATTTTATTGTAAATGACATTATACATTATTATAAACTTATTTGTATAAATATATTTTTAAACGTATATTAGTTATAATATTCTTTAAAAAAAAATTACATTACTAAGAATTGATATTACAAATTACATTTTCAGGAAAACTTTACATTCTGCCAGAGACTACTATTTCGTCAGCATTATATATTAAACAAATACATTGCATAGAAATAGATTTATGTTAAGCTATTCATATATCTCTGGTAATACAATGATAATCTATACCGGTTGAGAATTTCGTTCATCTTTTCCCTGCATTTTGAATTAAAATTTACGATATGGGCAAATTTTAAATATCAAGGTGACTTGATCAATTGATCTTTGTTTAAGATCTTTGTCGATTGGGAAATTTAACGATAAATTAGTTATAATAAAAGCATTAAAAGCTGAATTTGCACTATGAAGGCAAAGCTGTTTAAAAAACTATACTCTACACAAATCAGAAGAAAAGAGATATAAATAAAAGATATAATCAGCAAGACATCACCGTCTTAAAAAAGATTACAATATAGCCTTTGACTAACTTTATAAGACTACTTAGTCTGATGATATTGTGCAGTTAGAGTCCAGTGAAACATCAATACATCATACATTCCAACATTCGTTACACCATTCCCAGTAGTTTTATCAGAATATAAAATATGTAAGCAAAAGACTTAGATTATTGAATGGTTACTTCCCTTTTACTTACACCAGTAAAACCTGAAGAGAGTATTCCTAGTGGAAGTGATGTAAAGGCACAATAACGAAAAAGTCCATTACAATAATTCGCAATTATAAAAAAGTTTAAACTACAGAAGGAGAATATATTTATTCGTCCTGCCTTACTGTATTTGATTCAGGAATATATAACCCTCCAGGAATATTACGATGTATGCAGAATTAGATAAAATGTATGGTTTTACTCAATGCAAGACACCATTGGTCTCAATATCCCTATAAATTCGTTCCACTATTATATAGCCCTATACATATAGAATCTAACGTGTGTTCTGTATATTAACCAATTTAAACATGTTTGTTGGTGTTCGTTTCCGGATGCTACTTGAAAACATTTCTGTTCCATAAGCAACAATAAATGTCGTGATGACCTGTAATTTATTTCTGAACCATTTATCAATTAGGTAACACGTGCATATCAGTTCTGAATTTAATTATTCATTACTCTTGTGTACATGTCATTAAAGTTCCAAAATCTTGTGATTATTAAATCAGCCTGCATCTTAACAAATTTAATCATGTATATTTACATTTGCAACTTGTTTTCGTGATACTCTAAGAGAGAGTTAGGCCAATAATATATCTATTTTATAAATAATTGCTTACATTTCGTTTGAATTTTTGCTATTGTTTATTTTTATATTTACATCTATCAAGCTCTATAAATCAGTGTTTAAAGTTAATGTGTTACAACTTCATGATATACAATACGAAAGTAGATAGTTTTAGTTAAAATTGATTACACACTTGAATTCTATTAAATAGTTTATCATCGCATAATCTAGATTCAATATCAAATTAGGTACTTACAGTTATATTAAGACACTACAAAAAACTGCAGACATTGTTTACCCATTGCCCTACTTTGATCAATCTTTTACTGCACGTTTGCTGGGTACTATAAAATATTTAGAGAAAGTTTGTTATAATAAGTGAGTTATTACCAGTATCTAGGGAAACATTAGTTCCTAAAACAGTAATGTTTTCTAAAACTGTTTACAATTATTGTAAAAATTGCTTATTGCGCAAGAAGGAGTCCCGACAGAAGTGATTACAGAATAGAGCTAATACTTTAGACAGCCTTTTGAAAATAATTTACGAAATAAAAAATGTATGCATTTTTTTTTCATGTTTACATCTTTATTTCAGGAATGTATTTAATAAAGCCTAATATCTGTTGTAGGTAATAGTAAATAAACATTGGTAACAAAATACATTTATTAGATATTTACTGAATGCAGTTTTGTTAACAAAATTCAATTCAAACAAGTTCCTTAGAAAGTTTAAGAGGTGCCTAAAAATGTTTTCCTCTTAAAAGCTTGAATAAGAGAACATAATTTATTATTATCTTTCTATTTAATTATTTGTATTGAGATGTATCAACATTTAAATAAATTCATATATCTATTACTGACAAAACTATTTTCTAAATATTTACGCCTAAAACGTCTATGCTACAACATAACCTTTAACACAAAACGAACTATCACATGATATCATATTTTACAATTTAATTCATTTAGAGTGCAACCTTTTAGAAATATAGCCTATGCAGTAAGTAATGTATGCGTTTCAGAAACATGACGTGAGAGCAATGATTTAATCTCAAGGTTTGTTCACCCCTCGTAAAGAAATTATCACTTGAAAAATGCTTACTTGTATAACAAAAAACACTGCCGTTTATATATATATTTTTTTTTCAATTTATTTATTATAAACTGCAACTAAGATAAATCCTATCTAGCAGCATACTTTCTGATGGTGATTACAATGTTCGTCTTATTCAAAGAACGAGGCTGACTTAATGTTGCTCTGGAATGAAGTCCAAAGGTTTAGTGTGCTTAAGTCTACGCACTGGTATCATGTGAGCTAGTCGAATAGCTACAGGGTTCGTATGTTCCTGGAGCAGCCCGAAGTGATTCACTGCTGCAGTGGCGGCCTACTCTCTCACGATCTTCATCTTGAGGTCCCTAAGTATATAATAGTTACGGACGTACCATGGAGCTCCCACTATAGCTCTCAACACTTTATTTTGGAAGCGTTCTATTACTTGTAAATTGCTGCTCTTGGTGCATCCCCAAAGTGGTAACCCATATGTCCATACTGGCTTTAGCACTTGCTTATAAACAAGGAGTTTATTGTAGGGGCTTAACTCCGAATACGGGTTCATGAGCCATGCTAGTCTTCTGTATCTTACATCTAGTTCATCTCTTTTTTTCTTCACATGAGATTTCCAGTTCAATTTAGCGTCCTATGTTAAACCTAGGTATTTCACCTCCTTACAATTAGGAACAACCCGGCTATTTATTATGATGTCAGTTTTGCTCTCTGCCTTATTGGTAAAAATAATATGAGCAGATTTATTTTCATTAAGTTTTATTCGCCACTGCCTAGTTCACTCACTAACACTATCCAGGGTGATCTGCAACTTAGCTGTTGCATCAGCCTAATTTTGTGCAACAGACTGGATAGCTCTGTCATCTGCAAACGTCGCCATAATTGTATTCCCATTTACAGGTATGTCCCTTGTATAAAGAGGTACAATACCGGTCCAAGGACACTACCCTGAGGCACCCCAGCAACAAAGTCCCTGAAACCAGAGTACTCCTTACCCTGCTTGACGCGGAAGATTCTGTCCGCCAGATAGGACTTTAGTATTTGCCAGAATTCTTCTGGAAGATCTGGATCAATTATATATAGTAAGCCACCGTGCCAAACACGATCAAATGCCTGGGAAACATCGAGGAAGACACCAGAGCAAACCCTCTTCATCTCCAAGGTTTCCTCAACTACTTCTACAATTCAGTGCACCTGGTCTATAGTGGAGTGTTTGCTTCTGAAGCCGAATTGGTGGCTTGGAACCAAGCCTCGTTCTTCAATTATTGGTTTGAGTCGTTTCAGCAGCTGTCTCTCAAAAATCTTTGATGTCACTGGAAGCAATGATATCGGGCGATAAGATGTTCTCTCATTCGGTAGTTTCCCTGGCTTTGTAATCATTAAGATTTCAGCTACCTTCCACTGTCTCGGAACATATTTTAACCGGAAGCACGCATTGAGCAAGAGGAGAAGTGTCATGACAGCTCTGTGTGGCAGCTCCTTCAGGATCTCTCCAGTAATCAGATCATACCCGGGATCCTTTTTATTTGAAACCTTTGTTAATTCTTCCTGAAGTTCTTTGAAGGTGACATGTTGAATCATCATGTTATCAGTCCTCCGTAAGTACGTGGTATTTTCACTGGCAGTTTGTCTTGGCAAAGTGGTAAAGATATTTGCTAGATAATCCGCAAGGACTTCTACTTTTTCTTTATCAGATTTAGCCCATGTGTGATTGCCCACCCTGATGGGTGGTATTTGTGTTTTTGGTCTCTTGAGTGAACTTGTGGCTTTCCACAGAGAAGTCATTTACTTTATCTGCCGTCAGATCATGAAGATAATTGCTGACTTCATCACTCTTGGCTTGCCGCAGGGTGTCTCGTAGCTCATTAGTGAGACGATTTAGCGTGGTCTTGTCAGCTGGATCACGCGTCTGATGCCATCGCCGTCGAGCTTACCTCTTCTCTTTCACTTATAGACGGATCTCAATGGTGCAGCTTTTTTTATTGTTAACCGGCTTGTTGATAGGGTCAGGGGAGTTGTTCCAAGAAGCCAGCTGTAGGTGATAGACAAGCCTACCCACCTCTTCTTCGAGTTGGTTGCTGTTTCTTATAGGCACAGCAAGCTCGATTTTATCTTGCAGCTCCAGCCGGAAGCTCTCCCAGTCTGTGCTTTCACTTGCCAACTTAGGAGCCGTTTGTCGTAACAAGAGTTTTTCGCTAATTGATAGAATGACCGGTGTGTGGTCAGAGCTGAGATCACCACAGCTTTCTGTCCTAATGCACCCTGCCAGGCCTCTTCCGACAAAAAAGTCAATCAAGTCAGGCAGTTTTCTGATGTCAGTTGACAAAATGCAAAAGAACAAAAACTACCTATTTGATATTCAATTACCAACTTAATTGTGCTCTGTGATATTTTATTGCGCACATTCAGCACGGGGGGCGATACTGGTGATCTCATGAAACTACTGTTTGTTTTTCCTTAACTTCCACCTCTGACGGCAGTGGAACGTTATGCGAGTTGCAAAGCTTGCCGTAGCTTCTATCATAGAGCCCGTGGTTTTCATCCTAATAATTTTATTTCTAACATATACAGGTTTATTAGGGACATCAGAACAGTGTATTAGACACTAAAATAATGTTTTATTTATCGGGTCACAAAAAAAAGAAATACAAATGATAAATTACGGTATAACAAAAAATAAAACACAATAAAAAAGACAGAGAAAAAAGATAATTTACCTACAAAACTAAAACCCTACTACTAAAATATACTACATACTAAAATAAGCATTAAACGTTTAACTCGGAATGTTTGCCTCTGTTTGTGTCATGTGTTTCACAAAGCCATAGAGATCGATAATGTAAACGAGGACATAGATAATACATATGTCACGTCCGAGACTATTTATAGCCCTGATTAACTGACATTGGTCTACTACAATCTTATGTTGACACATCAGGTTTTCTGGCGTCTAAGCAATTTGTAAATGACTCGTAATAACAATAGTCTGTTCCCACCTTGAGTTGTTTCATTCGCCCTAATAGGGTATTTATCGTTTATTCTTGCGTTAGTTCAGAAAGGTAAGTTAATTTGTATGATCGTTGTTTTTACCGGATATTTTGCCGTGTTACGTGGTTCAAATAAAAAAAGACATTAAAATATTAAAATTAAACCAAATTAAATCTGTTCATAAAACTCCCTGAATCATTGTTTCAGTTGAAGCATCAAAGTTAACGGTCGGATTTAAATACGACTCAGAAACAAGGTTCACCAAAATCTTCTAAAGCACTGACGGAAAAATCCGACCTTTATGCAAAAACGTATCGACACTAGAGAAGTTTCAATTAGCCTAAGAGTGAGCGTGCCGGTAAGTTCTCTGTGCCTCGTAAAAGAACCCAGAGCGTACCGGTACGCTAGCTGTGCTGAACGTTATACGAAACTAAGTCTTATAACAATCTAACTTGAAACATTAAAAATAAAGAATTTATAGTAAAAGTCCCTAAATTGGCCCAAAATAATTGTGTTTTCCTTGTAGTTCAGTGCGTGGAAAAATTGTTTGTTCAATAACTTGAGTTCTTCTTTATTTTAACTGAGTGACACCTATACATTTTTATTGACATATTTTCAAAGCATGATTTTAAATAATTAATATTCTTTTACTTTGGATAACACCCTATGTCACGCATTGAATATTTACAATATTCACCTGTTTATTCCGGATAAACGAATTAAAAATAATCTATAAAGAAGAGAAAAGATGTTTGGTATACATTAATATACCTGTTTTAGGGTAGTCGGAGAGTTTCAACCGTTCCTTACAGGAATCGATGAAGGACCCATACCACTCGCAGGATTTACTAATAATATTTCATTGTTTGATATTTAATTAATATCAATATTATGTTTCCGGAAAAACTCCTACATCGTATAGTTACAGACAACACCATAAAGTTAAATATATTTAATCGTTGGACGTCTATATCGAACAATTAAAAAACAATTAAACAGATTTTAATTACACAAAATCCGATAATCCGTAATTAGCCTCACGAGGGTTGACCTGCCGCCCATCTGCTACTTGTATCTGTGGTATGGTGATTAATAGAACTTGACCTCTGCTCTGTCGCCGGTAGGTTGCAAATATGACTGCTGTGGTCCAGTATGAAGAGATAGCATTACATTTAAGAAAAGTAATTTTCCTTTGGTTCTTTGAACGTCGGATCCTACAAATTATTTTCCATGTTTCATCAGACATTTTCTAAATAAAAGCATATTGAAATAGAATATTGTACATCACAGATGTATATTAATTACATCTAAATACAATATTCACACTACTTATAGTAGTGAGAGTAACAATATTACTTCCAGTTTTTGCTCATAATAATTCACATTGAGCTAAACATGTATGCTTTACATATATTGAGTTCTTGTATGAATTCGTAATTTATGGTAATTTATTCGTAATACATGCTACAATTGTTTCCAATCGTGAAATTAAAACGATTGTATGGATTGCGTAGTTCTTCACTACAATATTTGCTCATTTGTTATAGCTCCAAACTAACGATAGTTTACTACCTCGTTTTTGCACATTGTGCTTGGTATTCGGAAATAGGTTTAATGTATACATTAAAACCAAATTTGTTGCAAAAACACGTACACCTTCTGAACCTATAAATAGAAAGCAATAGTTTAATTTTGTTAAATTTAGTGCAAAGTCTCGTTTTGGGGTATATAGACACAAACATACCAATAATAGAAAATAACATGCAGCTACCACAACTACTGATATTAATAGTTTTCTTCACTTTTACAGTGAACTTGATTAACTCTAACTCTCAATAAATATAGAAAGTGTTATTTCAACACCAATCTCACATTAAAATCGAATATGGAGAGGTGGATTCAGTTTGTGGTTGAAATTAGATCTAAACTATGTCTCGAAAATTATTTTTTTTGTAAGTTTTCCTCTTTTGAAACTTGCAAAAACACGTACACCTTTTGAAACTATAAATAGAAAGCAATAATTTAAATTTTTTAAATTAAGTGCAAGTGCTCGTTTTGGGGTATATAGACACAAACATACCAGCAATAGAAAAAAACAAACCGCTACCACAACTACTGATATTAATAGTTTTCTTCACATTTACAGTGAACTTGATTAACTCTAACTCTCAATAAATACAGCCACATGGGCGAAATATTGCAGAAGACGCACGAGAAGGACGATGAGGTCTAATCAACTGGAAACAAAATAGGAAATCAAAAACTCGGGTCAACAGCTGTGGTAGATTCATCTGCATGGAACACACTGTATCTTCTTGTCAAGACTGTGCCACTCAAGGGCATCAATCGGATGAGACACTGTAAGGAGTTTCATTGCTAAAACCCTCAGGTGCTTAGACATATTGTATGTAACTTTTTTTTCATAATTTTTACAGTTTAATTTCAACACTATAATCGTAATATTATGATAAATTTACTTAAATATTCAACACATTTTGTTTCAAAATTGGTTCTTTTACATTACAGCTATTGTAAACATCCAGTACATTTTCTTATTCAGAAATTAGTTTTCGTTCGGAATGTATTATTAAATATAAGCCCTTGTAAAAGAGTCAGCAAGATATGTCAACTTATCTAAAATCTTGTATTTTTTCAAACAAAAAATATTTTAAATTATTATTTAAAAATTATTTAAAACGTTTTTGTCACAAATAAAACCAATAGAACTTAAGTAAATACAATATAATTATTTCAATATTTGTATTTTTAAAATAAAATATTGTTCAGTATTTTGTTTATATTAATAAAATGACGTGGTCGAATCCACCGTGTGCGACCCCTCATGTTTTATTTTTCACGTGACCTCTGCCGGGTTATACTCTGTTTCTTACACTACCTATGATCGTTAAAATATACACAAATAGGCATGTTGGATAAACTTGACTTCAGTTGTTCCTAACAATTTCTACCCTATTCTAGCTCATTATTGAAATTAACTTATCTCTTTTGTTATTTGACTAAGTCTCGTGCTTCAAATTGTGGTTGTGATATAATGATTTATTCAATTCCTTCTATTAGCTCCCACTTATATCTTGTACGGATTTTTAGTCTTTATTAATATACTTTTGTTCATTTGGTTCAATTCAAATACATTTTTTGAAACCTATAGTGGATGCCAATTGATGTTACAATAGTTTAAAACTTGAAGTCCTGATTTTATTTGAATTAAACCACTACCTAATTAAAATCACGCTAAAAATCTGTTACCTAATGATGTATATGGCATTATATGGGAAACGTTCCTTGCCATAATGAATCATTTCAAGAGATAGACAGAATGAGAAGACATAGTAAACAATCAGCATCATAAAGTAGAAAAGGAAAAAAAGTTAGTAAAAAGTAACATACAAAAATAATAGTCTATCACGATATACTGTCAAGAAAAGAAAATGGGAAATTGCTAGAAAAATAGCTTTTTGCATATAATATTGTGATTGAGTCGTATGTATATGCATAATTTTGATAATTATAAAAAATAACTAAAATATCTTTTTTCAGCTAAGTAGGAATTGTTTTTATACG